>OY856412.1:1463435893-1463478393 GCA_963693085.1 Alisma plantago-aquatica
TAAGTATAGTACTATTATATTACACTAAGTACTAACTACTAAGTGCATTGTATCATGCCTTGATACTAGTATACGACTATATGTGATAAATTTATCTATAAATTGTACTAACTATTAAGCAGATCACATTATTAAATGATAGTATGATACTAGTATACTGTTATATATAAGAAATGTATCTTAATGCTTCATCTATACATAATCAACTATTAAGTAGCAATATTGTTGTGTAGGGTGAATTTTACACTACCACAAGGGTTTGGTTAATGCTTCATCTATACAAGTATTTATTTTCTTGATCTTCTTCATGTATTTTTACTTGAGTTGTATTTATTTAATGGCAATTTGTCATAATGTCATCCATTATTTTATAGTTATGACTTGTGTAATAATTCATACACTGTTTGGGTGTTTCATTATGTTGTATAATGTGTTTTACATAAGTAAAATGTCTAACTACAATATGTGATTTATATAGACTTATGTGTAATTTTATGAAAAATTGTATAAAAAATTAGAAACCCGCCTTACCAAAAAGCGCCCGCCTGAGCGGCCGCCTGCCGCTCAAGCGGCCAGCAGTTGGCATCCGCACGCCTCCCGCTTCCCGCTTTATAAAACATTGGATCAAACTGTTATCCCTAGAGTAATTTTTATCCGTTTAGTGACGACCCTTCCACTCGGCACCGTCAAATCACTAAGAGGCCGATTTTCGTCCCTACTCGACGGGTGGGTCTTGCAGTCAAGCTCCCTTCTTCCTTTGCACTCAAGGGCCAATCTCCGTCCGGCCCGAGGAAACCTTTGCATGCACATCACAATTTGTGTTGTGTTGCTTCAGTGTGGGATCTCTAGTTTCTCTCCTATACATGCCATAATGAAGCATTCCTACGGTTTGGGCAGCCATGGCGGAAAGGCCGATGCTAGCGAAGGTGGTGGTGTTGTTCCCCTGGCTGTATGTGTGCCAAAATTGACTGGAGGGATGGACTGCAACGTCAGCTTCTTTGATTGTCTTCGTGCTACGGTTTGGTTTGGGAATGATCATTCACGCAGGGTAGACCCACGCGAAAAGAGGAGGGTTTAGAGCATAAGCTGTGGAAGAGAGGCATGCTGCTAGACTGTATGAACCCCCACACGCTGAACCTGCCAATGATCGCACCCGATTCTGCCACCACGACGCCTCTACTGACTTGAACACCCACCTGCCGACCACGACAACTGCCCCAAATGCTGTGGTCCTACCGGCTAGTGCTTTAGTCATGTGCTCGTTGGAGGCGGCATTGCTGCTGCCTGCCACGACAATGCCTACCGCTCTATGCCACTGCCAGTGACTGTGGGTTCTTCTCCTCTTCTTCTGTCCTGCATCGCGTGTAGAGGATCGCTGATCCAACTGCCTCCTTCTCGGCCAGGGGCGCATAGAGGTCGGAGTTTGTGGTGATGAAGCCAATGAACTAAGACACAAACTCCTAATTCGTTGAGCACGGTGGCGAGAGGCACTTCACCCTGGTGAAGACATTGATTGCACACCTTGTGCTGATTATTGGCCCCTTCCAACCTTTCCCTACAATGACTACCCACATGTTGATTTTTTTTAAATTTTCTCTCTTCTACGATTCGGGTTGGATCACAACTCTGATTCCATGCCATATAGTAAAAAACGGCTAATTGATATGTTTTTAAATTAGAGAAACCCTACTCCTATATACAATCTAGGGGACATAATTACAAAATTGACACAATCCGAATGGGCCAACACACTTACGCCCAATTACTAACTAGATAATAAGCCCATTAACTAAATATCTCTTAACAGTATGTAAAATATTTGATATACATTCATAATATGTTATATATATGTATATATGTATATCTATGTTTATGTGTGGGTGGGTTTTGTGTCTACAAGTAGTTTAATGAATAGTTAAACAAGATAATTGATACCAAAATAACATACATAATCTTTATATAAAATGCGACCGCATGCGGTGTGGACCTCATAATGAACTGCATAGACATGTGCAGTTTGAAAGGTGGCCAAACCACATATGAGGAAACTGGTTGCAGTGTCTTTTACTTTTTCGAAAAACTGAACAGGGACGCAATACGATAGTCGTTGATAGGTTTGTTTTCAGATTGATCCAATTTTGTTGTGTAAACAAGGGAAGAGCTATGGGTGTGGGGTGGCTTACAAGCTTTAAGTTTGAGTTGCCAGGTCAGCTGGCTTGTGATGCTTGGTTCTTGTAGCTCTTTTGTTTAGCCTGCTGGAGTGGCCCCGGATGAATGAGTAACCCTTTAATTAAAAAAGGAGGCCAGTTCACAAGCTGAGGCAGTAGGGACGAAATTGACATCTTGTTTCTTAACAGATTGGAGAAGTTTAATCCAGTAACAATATAATACCACAATGATACCCTGGAAAGAGTTGAAGGTGGATATCACCCTCTTGAAGGGGGACCCCTTTCTATCTTGTCTACAGCACCACTAATTGATTCAAGTTAACATATTTCTACCATGTACTTGTTCCAAGCCTCCCTTTTCCTCCTTGGCTTGAACAATCTTGGTAGGGATACTTGCCCACACCTCTTGACTTCCTAGGCAATTGAGTCATCCTTGTCATTAACTTTGACCAAGTTTTTTCCTTTTTAATTAAGAAACTTGAGAAGCCTGATCATTCATTCGAGCATAGCTCGAAAGAATGAAGCTGTAATCCACTCACACAAATATGTAGATGCATCAATTAAAATGATGGGAATGAAATATGAAGTATTTCACGTTTACATGTTTCCTTTTCCAGTTACTATTGCAGAAGTCATATAAGGATCACTATATAATATAAAGCCGAGAATGAAGGAGGGAAAAATGCATGGAGTTTCAAGTTGACTGAGGAGGATTGGAGGGGTGAGTGAGTTACTGAGTCTAATGCGGGATGATTTAAATGAATGACAGTGAATCATTGAGTGAGAAGCTGCCTTGGTGGAGGAAATCGAGGAGAAAGGGTTTTTCTTTCTGTTGCTTAGGGTCTGGGCATTGCTAGCAAGATTGTGCTTCCCATGGCAACAACGAGCTTGTTTCTAGAGTGGATGTAGGGAATTTGAATTGCCTTCTAAGGCACTTTGTGTATTTGTTGTAGGTTCTACACTCTAAACGGTCATGTAAGAGTGACATTGAAACCTAAAAAACACACAAAAAGGATTTACATGTCAAATGTATTAATGAAAATGACATATTAAAAATTAAAAGAATCTTGAGAAACAATTCAGACACCACAGACGCCGTCCCATGCTGTTCCCATGCTGTTCTAAGTGCCTGCCTAGGCAATTCATTTTCAATTTAATGGAATGGCTGCCTTAGTGGGCTCCTATAACCGCCCAGGCCACTGGCTTAACAACTATGAAAGAAACTTTGTGTGTGGATTTAGGGAGGTGAAAATGAATAGAGGTCCTTGCGCAACCTTTGTGGCCGTACATGTAAATGGTTTGCAAAGTAGGATTTATGATGCCAAAAACTTTGATTTAGCATTGAGGATTTTGGCCAAATATTCAATGATATCATGGAAAGGGATACGACTTGAGCCGTGTTGTGGAGATTCTATTGTTATCGTAGGGAGGATCATGTATACTCTTCCCTTGGATGGAGAAGAAAGGATTTCCATTTAAGTGTTTTGGAGAGTGAATATATTAAGCTTTAGTCAGAAACTCGATCTTTTCTACAGCTGTAGTTTATTACTTTTCATGATTTCTGTAAGGGACCTCTACCCTTATCTTGGACACAGTGATGGTTCAAACATGCTTGCCACACTTTTGGCGTCTTCAAGGAGCACCCAAGCTTGATTGATTATAAGATGGCCTCTCTCGGTGCCTCCTCCTGGCAGATGTGTTCAAGTATGTTGCAAATGCTAATCATGACATCCAAGGTCACATCTTGGTCTTTGAGCTCGACATGGTTGAACAAATATGCACTGGGGTTTCAGTCTTTGTGGATGTTAGAAGGGATGCCATGCTTTCCTTGATGGTTCCTATCATGATGCGACTAGCTACTTCAAATTTGGGACAACTCCTGATACCATCTTCCATCTTTTGTCGACTTCAACCCTTAGGTCAGCAGCAAAAACCATCAGTAGGCTGAAGGAATGGAGTAAGGACATAAACTTTCATACACAGGATTTTACATGTTGACGAGGGCAACATTCATAATGGCCAGTTTGTCAATGGGCCAAGATGTTATGGTATTTTTGGTTGTTCATCGCCGAAATGACTAAACCAATACAAACATTGCTGAAATCCTCAAAACTGCAATTTCTGTTCTTTGAATTTGCAAAATTCCACTTGCAAAATATTTTTGCTGTTGGGTTGTATTTTCGTTTGATTTGGTAGTGTTCTGTGTGTATTTCGATGGTTCCTGTCACGATGCGACTAACTACTTCAAAACTTTGAGACAACTTTCTGGCTTCTCCCATCTTTTGTCGGCTTCAACGCTTTGGTAATCGACCACATCCATTAATTGGCTCAAAGAGTAGAGTGAGGATTTAAATTTTCTTTGAAATCATCTTGCATTTCCATTGAGGGCAACATTTGAAATGGCTAGCTTGTCAAAACTCGGGATTTTCATGAAAATTTGTTTAGTCTGGCCTAAATGACTAATCGAATGGAAATATTGTCGAAAATCAAAATGCTATTCTTTTTGTATTGTTGAAAATACATATTTGCTGTTGCCTGTTGGTTTGATTTTTTTTTTTTGGTTGTTTTCTTTGTAAATAACACTCAAAACATACGGACAAGCTATGAATTGTTTAGGCTTGAGGTGAATGATTTATCCCATTTTTAGTTGTTATTCTATGAATGCTATGGGTTGAGTTTCTATATATTTATGTACATAACACTATTCTAAATTTCATATTGAATTCCATAACTTGCGTCGGTTTGCACAATTTCTATGTTGATGAACTCTTTTTTTTTGATACTACAGGAGGCAGATGCCTTGTTGTCAAGTTAATCTGCCTACTTATTAGTTGACCTGACATTTCTTCTGTAAAGTTGATACTCTAGCAGACCAAAACCGTCATTGGGATGCTATCACTCGTATTCTTGGATTTTTCAAGAAGTCATCTGGACATGCTCTACTGTATAAGAAAAGGAGTCACCTTGATATCTTTGGATATCATGATTTCAATTAAGCTGGGAGAAAGATAGTCTAGAAATCTACTGGATAGTGTATCTTTGTCAATGTAAACACTGTAACTTGGTGTAGAGAAAAACATAAGGTTGTTGCTAGATACAACACTGAAGATGAGTATCAACACATGAAGTCCTCTAGGTTATGGGAATTCCTGCAAGATCTTGGCTTCCAGCTAAAACCCATACCCATGTCGCATGACCTTGACAATAACCCTGTGCTATGTTCATTACAAACTACCATGTGTTTCATGAAAGAATAAACTATTTTGACGTTGATTGACAACATTATGTCAAGAGTTCATTCTCAAAAATCAATTTCTACTCCATACTCGTAGACAGAAGATCATATTGCAGAATTTTCACAAAATATATAAAATGGAAACCCTGCTACCTTCGTAGCAAACTGGCCACTAGTGGTACCTATTCTCAAGCTTGAGGTGTAACGTAATATGTGGTTTTGTTCCATCTTCCATGCATAAATGACTTATGCCGCCTTGTATATTTAGTCCCACACCATGTCCTTGGGTTTGCTTGCTTACCCAAATTCTTATATACATAAGCGGACTCTATGATAATACAAAACACAGCTTAACTCTCAAGACGAAACATTTAGTTCCTAAGAGGCAAGTGGCACACAAAATATCCGGAGAATAATGATCTAAGAATGGACTGTCTTGTACAAAACTGCTAGTGATGTCACCTGTCACTCATGCAAATCATGCGAATTCGCATTTATTGGAACTGATTCCTAGGAAAAGATGACTCATTGCTTTAAGGGAACTGGGTAGAGTGTGCTTCGTGCTATAATGATGAGGGAAGACTGCTGATGATGTTCGAGCTTGAGGTTGACTCACGAGCAATCGCTGTTCCTGTGTCTAAAGGTTGTCTTGGAAGATGTTGAAGCCCAGTGAAGTTGACATTAGGTGCTCTAGGTGTGAAGCAAACTACAAACTTTTCCTGCATACTTTGATGTTAAGGACACTTAAAATAGGTAGGAACAAGACTCCCCAGGAACGACGAACAACCAGTGAGAAATTCATTGTTACAAAGTTAAGTATCGAGTCAAATTAGGTCCTTTTAGGATTAGTTAAGTTTGATTTCGTCAGAGATCAATAGACTTGAGGCACATTAGACTGGATTAAACATTGAGTAAGTTTGCAAGCCTATAAAAATCGTCCACCCATTGTTGAACAGATGCCCGTTTTTTGCACATATGAACATCTGAGAAAATTATTTCATTTAAATTTAGTAGAATTTATCCATAAATATATGTAAACTAAGTAATATATCTTTAATTTTCAAAGGCCCAAAAAGTGCCGGCGAAGGCCCCCCATGAGCCACATTAACAGCTGTTGTATACATAGTAATGCAAATACCAAGTTTATTAGAATGTGTGGTATTCAACCCAAAACCAATTGGCAATGGGTGAAGGACCACACACTTTATAAGCCCATAACCTTTCCCAGAGCTCAGCGGTGTGGGACAATTCTAACATCCCTCCTCAAGTGCAGCCACTTTTGTGTGCTTGCACTTGTTCTTTTTTTTTTTAGGTAGGGTGTGGTCCTCACACTTGTCTCATGGGGTCCGCTCTGATACCATATTAGAATGTGTGGTATTCAACCCAAAACCAATTGGCAATGGGTGAAGGACCACACACTTTATAAGCCCATAACCTTTCCCAGAGCTCAGCGGTGTGGGACAATTCTAACAAAGTTATTGCCAGCTCAAATTGTTGAGATAAATGTAGTTCTGGTTTTTGTTATCCATATGTCAAAACGACCAATTAGCATGCTTGTGAAATAACTTACAGTAATATTTATTTTGCATGTAAAATTTTCATATTTTCTTATGCTGCAGGAAGCAAATCAACCCCCGTCAAGCTGGTTTGACCTCAAGGTTAATACACATGTTTACGTGACTGGGCTGCCAGATGATGTAACTATAGAAGAAGTAAGTAACGGGTGATTTGATCTATATTTTCTCTAATATTCGAAATGTAACAAAAGTATATGCATTATTAGGCATGTTTTTTTGCACGTATGGTCTATCTGCAGCTATTTTATGTGGTTTTTATATTTTGCATGTGATTCCTTTAAATCTTGCTGATTGTGGTTCTATCCTCTTACAACGTCTTCTTCTTAATTGGTAAGACTAGGAGTCTAGGAGTCATTATACTTTTAATAAAAATATATAGACATGGCATGTTTGAATTTTGGATATAAAATAATAAAAAGAATCAACCAAATTTCTAGACTGGATTGAGCTAATTGTATATCTTTGTCTGTGTGGATTTACTCCTCCCACATGTAGCAAAAGTACTTTCGAATTGATTGTGTTTTTAGTAGGATTCTATTTCACTTTTGGCCTAGAAACAAGATAAAGAAACTAGTAGTTTTCTGAAGAATTAATCCTGAAATTTAAAATACTGATCTTTGTGTTGCAATACAGATTACATATAGGTTTTGTGTCCATTCCTTGTGGGCAAGTCTTGTAATTAGTTTATCTCTATATCATGCTAGTGTAGTTCACATACTGAAATTTCTGTAATTTGTGTTAGTTGAGCAGTGCTAACTGTTTACAATTTGCAGATGGTGGAAGTATTTTCAAAATGTGGCATCATCAAAGAGGTAAGCGATTTTTTTTTTCCCTCACAGTTGATTTAAATGAATGCAGTGACCAATCTGATGCTGCTGATACTCACACTGTAAATAGTAATCTGCAATCTTGAATTTGAATGTTTTAGTTTGGACCTTACAATTGTAGTGGACACAGTTATTGTCTTGTATGTTACATGTCAAAGAAAAATGCCGACTCTGCTGTGGGTTTCTTTCTGTGCTGTCCTTGATTACCACTATATATTTTGGTATACTGATGTCCTTGTCTCGTCTCAATGTCTGATATAGCTTGGCATGGTAGTAGATTTGTAGCCATTTTCTACCAGTGTGACAATATTGGTAGTCTCTGTTAACCATGACATTGGTGTTTGCTACTAGTTCTTTGCAAACAATTGGAGATGGACCTCTTTTAAAGTGTCAACATGCCTTTGCTGAGGATTTCCCCCTAGTATTTTGAAGAACCAAAATTCTATGGGATATAAGATGTGATATACTAAAAAGAAGAAATCAAATGTTGAACAAACTATGATAAAGTAAAAGACGACTAACCGTTATATTTGATAAAAGAAACCCCCTCCTATATATAGGAGAAGGGGGTAGCGTACAGATTGAGACAGAAACCCTAATGGGCCAAGACACACTTAGGCCCATCCGCCCATATACAAATTGACCCAACAACTAATTAACTAAATAATAAGACTCTCTAACACTCCCTCAAGCTGAAGCTTCGGAGAGTTCCAAGTCAGCTTGCAAACAAACAGACAAACTAAAACAGAATAAAAAGATAAACCAAGCCTATACAAGATTATTTCACCCCCTTAGTATTATAATAAATCACTCAAACACTCAAATACTCCCCTGAAGTAGATAATCCATAGCAAGTATGCAATGGATTCTTGGTCTAGAAGTGGCTTCTACAGCGGTAGTAAACGACATTAGGTAGGCGTCATGGTCTTCATCACAGTCACTATCATCGTAGTCCGGAGAGTGTTGGATAACAGTTGCCAAAGAGTGTTGGATCACAACAGTAGTAGTCAATGCACTTATAAAGAACAGATAGGTCAACGTGCAAACATAGCACATATAGGTCAACGTTCAAACAAAGCAGTGATAGGTCAACGTGCAAACATAGCACAAACATTCAAAAAAGTGCCGGAACACTGCAGAAAGTCGATGTGTGCAAGACACGTACAATATCAACTCTCAAATAAAGCACGATAAAAAAGTAGAAAGTAGAGACGACATAGGCGGATAGAAGACCATTGACTTAAATAAGCAAGCAACATACCCGAATCTCCAGATAGTAAGCTCTCGAAGAAGCATATAGTAGTAAAAGACTTTAAGATGTACATATTAATAGTAGAAGTCCACAAGCTCTCCCAAGGATTGCATAATGATCCACAAATATATAGAGAAGCAAGAAGATCCTCATATGTATAAGCAGATTGAAATTTCCTTTGTTCATTTTGTCTCTCCTTTCTTTCTCCCCCTCACAACAAGCACATAGAATAAAAATGGCTGGAGTGGACAATGATAAAGCAATGCTTTGGAAAAAATAGACTGTAGCACTACGGGTGGTGGGTTCTCACCCCCCCCCCCCCAATTAGGGGGTTTCACTACCCTCAGTGAGTGGGAGTCGAGGGGAGGCCCTGCTCCCATAAAAAATGCCTACCATGTTTGTCGGAGAGAAATTAAGCACACATCTCTATGAAAAAAATATCACGACGGATAAAAATCTAGCAATAATCAGGTTCTTGAGGAATTCTGTAAACTAATGCGAGTGGAGGGTTGGATCAACTTCGCACAAAACTCCCGATGCTAGTGAACTACTTGCGATGCCCCAAGGTGTAGGGAGCCGTTGGATCAGACTCTTGGAAGCATGTTTGGTCGGTAGTTGATGAGAAGAGCTGTTGTGCTATCCCCGTCTCATCCAGGATCAACGAATCTATTCACCAAGGTCGGGACACCCTCAAACTTTGACGACCATGCTGTGCTTTTAGGGAAGCAAATTGAGTATGGGTGAGGGATGGAAGAGTTTTTTGTAGAAATTGAGGGGTTAAAGGTGACTTGAAGAACAATAGATTGCGATAGGTGATGGTATTGGCGGTAGCATGGGTGGGGCTTGTGGCGGCAGGTGGGATTATGGGAGATGGGTATTGCGGTAGGTGAGGTATTGACGGGCAGTGAATGGATGGGTGGGGGTGGGATTTTAGGATTTGAGCTTTGCAGCAAGTAGAAGATGGCAACAGTGGGTTACGAGAGCGACAAGGGAGGGTGGTTGCAGAAGCACATGACGAGCGATGACAATGCTGACAGTTGGGAGGGAGAGCGGATTATGTGGAAGAGTGGTATCATCTGATTCAGGGGTTTAATGACGATGACTGCTGTATATACAAAGGGGAGTTAGAAGGGATAAAAAAGGTCAAGAGGTGGCCACATAGGCTGGATAAATTCCCAACGGGTAGCCAAGCCAAGAAGGGAGGCTGTCGCCCGCAGGGGAAGGAATATCTTTTCGTCTCCTCTGGGGTTAGGGTTGGATCATTGCTATGATACCATGTGATAAAGTAAAAGACAATGGATCATTATATTCATAAGAGAACCCCCTCCTATATGTAGGAGAAGGGGGAAGCGTATAAACTCAAACAAAACTCTAATGGAACACTCAGGACTCATATACAAATGGATCCAACAACTAATTAACTAAATAATAATACTCTCTAAGAAAAACAATTCAGAGTAGGCTAAAACCCACCTTAGAGAGGGATCCTTATTCCCCAAAGATCTCTGACCATGAGACTATGAGAACAAGTTATCCAAGACCGTAGACAAACTTGTATGCATAGGTTAAAGAACATGAAAATTGATTGGAGCGGAGAGGAGGAAGAGGGATATGCCCACCTTGAAGAGGGATTTAACATTTTTTTTGAAGAAACTATCTGATTCAAACTTAGAAAAATAAAATAGACAAATCCTACCATAGAGAGGAATCCTTATACCTTAAAGATCTCTGTCTATGAGACCATCATAAGAAGCTGTACAAGACCATTGACAACATTGAATGCATAGACTGAAGAACTTGAAAATGGATGGGAATGGGCAAGAAGAAGAGAGATGTGCCCCCCTTTGGGGAGTTAATTGCTCAAGGCATACATGAGTTTTGATTAATAACTGTACAAACGTGAAAGATAATAATGTAATAAAAGAATTATTTGAACTATTCACTTTACCAAGAGATGGTACGAATGAACCATGCACTGAGGCCCCTAATACGAAACCCTTAAGTTAACTAATTGAATCATTCTTTGTAACACTCCCCTCAAGTGGAAGAGTGAGTGAATCACATAACTACCTTGAATTTTTGGGCACAACCATTGCCATAAAAGAAAAATACACAACAATATAGCTCATGCCACAGAAGTAGTCACTCCATGAATTTCTAAATTGACACCCCCTCAAATTAGTGAATCAAAACTAAGTACAAAAGCTGAGCCTCTTACACAAACTGAGTGTGTGCATTTGAAGACAGTGGAAGCAAACATGCATGCAATCACAATAACATCACCTCAATCATTAACATTCTTTGAATTCTGAGTGTGCTGGTTTACTGGTTGTACATAAACGGACACTTTAAGTTAACATGTCTAAAATAGAATGAACAGAAGTAAGTGATTTGAATGCCGCCAAATGACGTCAATTGCTACCAATAGGTGTGTAATACTACAACACTTTATGATGTGTAAATTGTTAGAGAGTCCGTTTATTAGTTATTTATATTGTCCTTGTAATATGGGCCTCACTGTGTCTTGGCCCATTAGGGTTGTCTTATGTCATGTACGCTTCCCTGTTCTCCTATTTATAGGAGCAGGGTTTCTCCTATCTAATACAACGAGTTGCCTTCTTTTATTATTTGACATGGTATCAGAGCAGCCGTCCTAGGGACCAAAACCCTACGTGAGAGAGGGAGCAAGAACCAAAGGAGCATCCCCCCTTGCGGGCGGCCGCCGCCCTTGGCGGTGCTTGGCTGCCCGCAGGGAATTCCTTCCTAGTTCCCTGCCTTCTTCCTTATTCCTTTACGCTCTTACTATCGGCCGCCGGATCTGCGGCCTATTGCCTAGCCGCAACCCACCCTCTGTTTTTTTCCCACTGCTACAGTACGACGCTACAGTACCGCCGCTACAGTACCGCCACTACAGTACATCTGCTATAGTACGCCGCTACAATCTCTGGACAGCCCTGGCATTTTTCCAGTTCTGGCACGTTGACGGCGTAAAATGCTTCTCCTTCTGCCTGTGCCTCATGGTGGAGTGACTGATCCTCCATATTGTCATATGTTTTTCTCTTTATCTGCTGCCCCTACGTGGGTTTTTCTAAGATCCATGCGTGTTGTTTGTTGCCTCCTCCACCTATTTGCCTATAGAAATTTTTTGCCTCTACCATTATTTTTTACTGTCCACGCCAACCACTCCTTTACTCTTTCCGTGCTTGGCGTGAGGGGGAGAATAGAGGATGAAGAGTAGAGGAAGAGATAAGATGGATGAGAGATGAAGAAGATATATATGCTGCTGTCTATATGGATCTTCATGCTACCTTTATTGTTGATATATGGATCATTTTGCTGCTATTATTGTTTATTCATCATCTACCTCGACTGTTGCTGTGAAGTTAAATACTTGGACTCTATCTGGATTTATGACGTCTGCTACTGTGATGGATACTTTATGAAGAGGAAAGATGATGAAGACATTTGTTGCTGACTTTACATGGAGCTTCGTCTACTGGAGTTATTTCTTTGCTTGCTACTTTGCCTACTGGTCTTCTATCTGCCTATGTCGTCGACTTTTTACTGCTGTGCGCCAGCACTCTCTGGCATGTCCGTGTCTTGTTTGCACGTCGACTCTCTACTACTGTGTACCATCACTCTCTGGCTTGTCCGTGCTCTGTTTCACACGTTGACCCCTCTGTACTTTATTTGTATGTTGACCTCTAGGTCCTCTACTGCTTGTGATCCAACACTCTCTGGACTTTGCTGCCTGTGACCCAACACTCTCTGGCTACTACGACGACGACGTTGATGAAGACCTTGGTGCCTATCAGCTATTATATCTTTCGGTCCAGATGATTGTGTTGCTGCTTATTTCTGCTCCAGATGATCGAGAAGCTTCTGTGACCTGCTTGTCTGCTTGCCTGGAGTATCTACTTGAGGGGGAGTGTATGAGTATTTGTGTGCTTTATTGTAATATTGAGGGGGAGCAAAACAAGAAGTGGCTATCCCAAAAGCACCAAGGATAGGCACTGAGGCATGCCTATTCGTTCATGTTATGAATGAGTTGGTAAAACACGTTCAGGGTGCGCTGATCAATGAAACCAAGGAAATATTGAAAGGTAAGGTGAAACTTTGGAGGAATGTGTCTAAGTATCTAAGATTAGTAGAAGCAAAATAGAGTCTATGCATTTCAATTTCATTCGGTTCATGGTGGTGCCAAGTTAGATGGAGTGGATGTACCAGAATGTAATAAGTTTTGTTACTTAGGTTCTATAATTCAAACAGATGCGATACTGATGTTCAAGATAGTGTTTGTCACATGATCACAGCAAGATGGTTGACATGGAGAAGTGCAATTGGAGTAACACGTGACCACAAGATCCTACTTAGATTCAAACTAAGTCTTATAGAACAACTGTACCACCAGCCATGCTAAGAGAGTGAATGTTTAGCATTGAAGAAATGGGGTGTCAACAAGATGAATATGGCTGAAACGTGTATGATGAGATGGGTGCGGGAAGACAAGGAGAGATTGCTTGAGAAATGATTATATAAGGAACAAAGTTTACAAAGAAGAAGAGGCAAGCCTAAATTAACCAGTAAAGAGGAAAGATTTGAATCTTTATACCTTGATATGAATATGATCCATATCCGAGCTTCATTGAAAAAGAAGGATCCGTGCAGTCGACCCCAACATGGTTGGAACTGAGGCGTAGATGATGATGATGATTTATTCGACATTCCATCTCCTCTCATTATTCCTCTTTTTACCCTTGTCATCAAAACTACAAACTAAATATTGAGAGTACTTCAGGTGAACAAAACATAAAACTCCAGAGTTTGGCACAAAGATCACACAAAGGACAATAAATAAATCTTCATCTCATACCAAGACCAACAAATATTTGAGCATTAAAGGAGAGCAGGGTGAACAACATAATAATAGAAAAGAGGAAAGTAAATTTACTAGTGGAAACATGGGTAACATGGGATATAGGAGAAACCAATGGAATTGAGTCCAAAAATTTGGAGTCACTTCAGTAGGAAAACAACAAAAACAATCAAGTAAGAAGTAGATTGACAAAAACTAGACATAATAATAGAGAAGAGGAAAGCAAATTTACTACCGGAAACATGGGTAACATGGGATGTAGGAGAAACCAAGGGAATTGAGTCGAAAAAATTGGACTCACTTCAGTGGGAAAACCACAAACACAATCTAAGTAAGAAGTAGATCCACACAAACCAGACTCATGAGGAGAAGGATCCTCTCATTTAGAATTGTGAGGGTACCCTTCATGGAGGCTATTACAATTGTAGGGAAGCAAAAGAAAACACCGACTGAAGGAGTTTCTGCCACATAATGATCCACAATAAGGTGTGACTGCTCTAGGTTCAGATAACTGTCGACAAATCCATACAAGAATGGAAAATATGTGTATTAATGTATGTTAATATACTTGGAATTTTAACTAACCATGTAAAAGTCAAGGACTTAGCTTGTAAAGCACTTGTATGTAAAAATAGAAAGCATTTGACTCTGTTAGATGAGTTGAGGTAACTTTTTCAATTGTGTATCTTGTCACATGATATTAGATCCCTAAGAATAAAACCCTAAGGCCCGTTGTCTATGCTGCCGTTGCATAGTAATAATAGCGACCTTAGCCTGATTTTCAGTTTGTTATTGGTCTCATGGTGACATCTCCACATGCAGCTGCTGACGCCTCCTTTAGCCGTCCTTAATGTGACCGAGTAGCTGGTATTAAACTTGATCCATTTCCACACTAGCTTGCTGGTATCTGTCTTGGTTTTTGGTTTTTGGCATCAGACTCAGTGATCTGATTGAGAATTTGCACGAGTGTTCAACATGAAATCTGTTAATCTTGTTAGTTTATAGTTCTTGGTCCCTTTTTAATTTCATGATTCCGTCATTGAGATAATCTCTAGTGCAGGTTCTCCTACACCGTGATCTCCAATATGTTCTCTTGGTATCCACCGCATCATGGCGTTCAGGATTGTGTTCGGTCTCTGACATCATTTTCACAATTTTGTCTCTGTCTCCCAAATTATCTCCAACACAAGTTTTCATGATTGTTGGACATTGCGCCTAGTATCTGCATTGGTTGGGTGATTTAATTGTCTCCAGCCGACGATCGTGAAATTTGGTTTCACTTGTCATTTTTTATTAGAAAATTGTATTGACAGACAAAAAGTGTGTCCATCCATTGTGAAATACAACCAATTGAGAAGTCCTCAGTCCATCGATCCATTTGCCAGCGAAGTCCTTAGCCCGATTATCCATCTGTCAAAGAAGTCCTTAGTCCAACGACCCATCCATCTGCATGAGATCGTGGCAGAGAAGAAAGACGTCACTACGACTCAGTCTAGAACTACTATTCAAAATGCCATTATCACCAACAGGAAGTTGAATGAGAAGAACTTCACACCATTGAGTTGTTCCGTGAAGATTTTCAATGGTCAAGGTCATATCCAACACTTGGCCGATGACCCCCCTACATCAGGATCTACGTGATGTGAACAATGGGAACAACATGATGCCACTCTTTTAAGTATGATATGGAACAACAAGGAGCCACATACAACTGACATGACTAATAAATTTTAGATATAGAAGACATTGTGGGATCACTTACTTCTTATGTATCCTAACAATGTTACATGATGTATGATATGAATGTTGAACTATGTGGTCTACAACAGGGATAGACATCACCAACACAATATATTGGGTGAAGTGACCAACTGGCTCATAACTACATAGATTACTTATCTTGTCTACTGACATTCTGAACATGCATCATCACCCTTAGATGACAGTAGTTAAATTTCTAACAGGAAGTTGTAGCAACTAAGAAGTTTGTAGCTAGATCTTGTTTAGATATGAGCTTCCTTTGCTAGCTGATACATATGGTAGAGTGCCACACGCCTTCTTGAAGTAGGATACGACCAGGGGCGGAGCCAGAATTTGAACATTGGGGGGGCCAAAAATAAATCTTATGTATAGATTTCTATATAGAGTTATTAGGCTTGACACACTTTTTATACCATGTTATATAGTTCAACATAATTTTCTTTATAAACAACCATATTATGTCATAATTTCCATACTATTAACTATTAAGTAAAATTTAATAAATAAACTATTTACTTATTGAGAGAAAAAAAAATCAAAATTTATGTCCATGGGAATTTGATCCTGCAATCCCTAGTTCAAGCAACAAGGAGCATCTCGCTACACCACAATTGCTAAGTACGTTGTATTATTATAACTTAGACTGTAAATATGTATCTTACTATTTATGAATCGGGAAAAATAATAATACAGAAGTAGTGGAGATTGGAACCAAGGATACCAAACTCATGGGAACAGCTCACCAACTGCTGCGCCACGAGCAAAGAAATAAGGCCATGGTAGTGGGGATTGGAACCAGAGATAGCAAACTCAAGGAAGGAGTTCGCACACCGCTGCACCACATACAAGTTGATGCCTATTAAGCACTAACATTATATATATTAGATACATATCTATAAATGTATACATACATGCGTATATATATGTTTTTGCTATTTTGGGGGGGGCAAGGCCCCTGCTTGCCCTTGGCTCCGCCCCTGGATACGACTATTATCAATCAGTGATCGACCCGCAAGCCAGCATTGGTTAGTCAGTCTGACAAAGATATTGCAGCTAAAGGCTGTGGTTGTGACAGAGGTTCTACTACATGTGATTGCATTGTTAATGGTAGTAGAGCATCTCACCAACATCCAAAGTGTGTCCATTGTGGTAGAAAAGGGCGCACTAATGAGACTTGTTATGAGCTACATGAATTTCCTGTTAAGTCTACAAACATGGCAGTTGTAGAGGATACTCAGGAGGGAACTACTCATCATGTTACTAACTTAGAGGTTTACTCCTAGTTGATGCATCATTGAGCTTCTAAACATGCTACATCTTCAGTTTATTCCCTTGCAAAAAGACGTCGTTTGTCAGCATACATCTCTCAGGTATCTAGGGTAGTGTCTTCAAAGTCCAAGTTAGACTAGGTTCTGGGTTTAGGTGGGGGTACCTGAGTTATTCACCATATTCACCCATTAGTCCAACCTACCTGATGGTACTCTTCCACGTGGCTCCATAGCCTACATTAAAGGAACTAGGATGCCTTGTCTATTCCTCGTTTTCCTTTAATTTATTATCTATAAGCAAAATAGTCTATTCTCTCAGACTTCTATTACTTTCTTACCGAATGCTTGTGCTACACAAAACTTGAAGATGGGGAAGAAGATTGGCTAAGGGTCTGAGTTAATTGGACTTCACTACTTGTAGAGGTCTCCTTCTGCTTGCGCTATTGCCTCTCCTACCTATGGTGGTGTGTATTCGTCTTAGTCATGCGTCTTTAGATAAGCTCAAGATTGTAGTTCCAAGTCTATTCAACATGGAAAGATTGTGTGAATTGTGTCAGTTAAGGAAACACACACTCTCTTTAAGTCCAAAGAAAGTCAAAGAACATAGTCTGTTTTTCAGCTAATTCATCTAAATATATGGTGACATGCAAGTCATGTGATTTGTACACTTGGTTGTCAATATTTTGTTATTTAATGAAAGCAAGGTCTAAACTTTTGTCCTTATTTACATTCTTTTATGTAGAAGTTGAAACCCAATTTTGTTATTTTTTGCACCGTTCTTTCTGATAGAGCCATAGAATGTGTCAACCATGATTTCACTCATTTTAATGCTTCCAAGGGCATTGCCCTCAAGTTATCCCATCCACTTATACCAAAATAACATTGAGTGGTTGATAGAAAGATTCGACATATTATTGAAGCCGCTCACACCCCTCTACATATGCATGTCCCTAACGATTTTTAGTAGATGCAGTCTGTACCACCACTTATCTCGTTAACCGTATGCCATCAACTACATTACAAAACCATATACCTATTCAGATTGTTCATCCTTTTAAAGCCATCGTACTATGTTTGAATTCAAATTTCTAGATGTCTTTGTTTTGTCCAATGCATTGGTCCCAGAGTGTACAAGTTGAGTCCAAAGTTCATCAAGCGTATATGTTGGGTACAAAAGGGGTACATATGTTATAGTCCTACCTTATGTTTTTTGTCTGTTATTGACATTTTCTTCAAAGACACACCCTTCTTCGATGACAAATCTTCATGACACTAGTTGTCCTGGAAGAACTTCTACCACTTCCTGTGATTGTCGAGTGCTTCATTCCTTTGTCTACAAGGAGTGGTGATTTTCGTCTTGTATTCACACCCAATTTGCTTGGGTGGTGAGGTGGTTTAGAAGCTCATGCCGGTTAACTCTTGTAGATGCCTCCTTGTTTGAAAGTTAGGTAGACATAGTACCTTCCTTACCTTATCAACAAGGTCTCCTCATGCCATGAGTAAAAAGATTCAGTCTCGCAACTCAAATATATTTCTCGTCCTATCATTAACTTTATTTTATATGATAACCTTTCACCATCATATTATATTTTTTCTTTCCTCTTTTTTCCGTCTCGATACCCCAATCTTTTTAAGTTGCACTTGATCACTCGGGTTGTTGCCATGTGATGGATTAGGAGATGTTCGCTTTAGCCCAAAACTAGCATGCTCTCTTGTTCAACGCCCGAAGAAGAAAACTGGTCAGTGGTCGTTGCTGGCTCTTCACTATCAAGGTGGGCGCAGACCAATTAATTGACTTATGGCTTGATTGGTAGCCTAGGGATACACTCAAGTGTATGGTGAGGATTATCGAGAGACCTCTAGGGGAAGATGACATCTGCCCACATTTTTACTCTCTTTCTGCAATTTATTCTTGTCCGTGACATCAACTTGACATAAAAATGACTTGTTGCATCGATATCTTGATGAAGAAGTTTATATGGAGCAACCACCAAGGTTTGTTTCTTAGGAGAACTTATTCTAGTACGTCGTCTTAACAAACCCCTATATGAGTTGAAGCAGTCACCTCATGCTTGGTTTGGAATATTAGACAATGCTCTTTCTGAGTGTGGTCCATAGTTGTTAAGGCAGCCATGCACAGACATTCCCCGGGGGGTACCTAGGCAGGTGCCCAAGCATTTTAGGGGTTTTGAGTTTTATAAATAATGATGATTTTTTGGTATTTACATTCATACTAGCATATATGTAAATATTAATTAATGATATTATTACAGAGTATTACATAAAATTTATGCTATATCACACATAACATGACCTAAACTAAAACTGATTGGCCCTACTTTGAACTCATTTTATCCAAATTTGATCTAATTTGACCCAGTTTCCCAAATTGGCCTAAACCAAACCTAATTTGTGTAACATGACCTAATTGAGGCCCAATCTCCCTAAATTTCTCATATATTGATCGAAGCGAGAGCAAATTTGGCCAAATCAGACCTAATCCTCCCAAGTTAGAACTATTTCCTCAAATTATACTTGTTTTCCCCAAATTAGACCTAATGTGCCCAAATTTGACATGATTTGGCCTAAATCAAACCTAATTTTGCATTTTATGACATAATTAGGCCAAACTTCCTCAAAATATTTCCTAGACCTAATCAAGATCTAATTTGGCCTAATCAAACAATCTCACCAAATCAGACCCATTTCCCCCAAAGCATACTCATTTTTCCAAAATCAGGCCTAATCTGCTTAAATTTGACATAACTTGGCCTAAAATCAGACCTAATTTTGCATAACATGATCGAATCAAACTTATTAGCCCTATTTTTTCCTATATTATTCTAAATGAGGCCTGACATTGGCAAATCAGACCTAATTTCCCCAAATTTAGTCCTATTTCCCCCAAACCAGGCCTGTTTTACCTAAGTTAGACCTAATATACCCTAATTTGACTCCGTTTTGGATAAATTGAACCCATTTCAATCATAAATTGATTCAACTTGATCAAATACACGCCAACTTTATGCTCAATCAGCCTTGAAGTGGCTTAATTTGGGCCTAAAATTAGGGCTGTCAACATGGAGGGTATGGGGAGGGTAAGGCTCTACCCTTACCCTCCAGAGGGTAGCAGGTAAGGGTAAAGGTAATTACCCTTCTCAGTAATCCCCTTACCCTTACCCTCATCCCCACAGGGTAAACAGGGAGGGTAAAGGGTAAATGGGTAATTCTGATATAAAAAGAATTTAATAAAAAGTTCTTATTTTTAAGTGGTTCGTAGGGTGATAAAGATTAAGTTACATTTTTCTTTATTTGCATTTTTACAAATGTGAATATAAGCAGGACAATGATATACTTGCCTAATATGATTAGACATTGGTTTAAGAATAATTTATTTAAGGTGGCGTAGTCATCCTTTTCCCATTGTTCCGCAGCCCTATCATTTGGCTCAACATTTGATAATAATATACAGCAAGCATTTGAGTGTGAGTGTGAGTGTGAGTGGGAGTGGGAAGGTAAATCGCAACCTGCAAGCTTTCCTATTAGAAAAAATAGGGTGGAAAATGAACTAGAAGCTTCAATATAGTTATATATCTTTGTTAAATAAATGCGGGTAAAAGGGTATGCATAATGTTTATACCTTACTCTCCCCTTTCAATGTGGTGGGTAAATGGGAAAAGGGTAACAAAAACATTTACCCTTACCCTTACCCTACAGGGTATGGATAAAGGGTAAACGGGTAATGCCCTCGCCATTGACAGCCCTACCTAAAATGCCTTAGGCACTCACTTAGGTAACCCCTCCTAGTTTGAGGTGGCATGCCTTAAGCCTAGGCGGCGCCTAGGCCAGTGCCTTGATAACTAAGACGTGGGCTCAGGAGATGTACTATGGATCACTTAGTTTTCTGCAAGTGATACGAGTTCTAGTTGCATCTTCTTGGTGGTATATGTTGATAACATTTGATTACCAGTGGCGACACTGATAACATTGCACAATTAAAAACCTTCTTGCAAGGATAATTTCAGACAAAGTACTTGGGCAATATTAAATGGAAGTTGTCAAGTCAAAATCTAGAATAGTGATATCACATAGGAAGTATGTCATAAATCGGCTTACTGGGACTAGAATGCTTAGTACTAGTCTTACTGATACTCCAATGGTTCCCAAAGTCAAGTTGTGTATAAAATGGGGAGTTACTTGATGATCCTTGAAGATATAGATGACTTGTTGGTAAGCTAATATAGCTGACTATTAATAAGACTAATATCACTTTTTCTACTAGTGTGGTGAGCTAGTTCATGGAGAAGCCATGCTCAAGCCTTTTCAAGGTTATGATGTGTATCCATAGATATTTAATGAATGTCCTTGAAAGGGAGTCCTATATCAAAATCATGGGTACCTTGAGATACATGGTTGTTCAACTATTAACTAGGATGGATCAATATTGCTAGGAGGTCTATATGTGGTTACTGTGTATTTGACGAGAAAATCTAGTGTCTAGGAAGAGCAAGAAACACAATTTTGTAGTTAGATCTAGTGCAAAATCTGAGTACCGTGTGTTTGCCCTAGCAACATGTGGGTTGCTATGGATTCCACACTTGTTGGATGATCTTAGTTTCATACAACTTGAAATGTGATAATTAAATGTTACTTACATCGCACAAAATCTAATCTTTCGTGAAAGAACTTAGCACATTGGAGTAGATTGTCATGAACTAAGCACAATGAAGTTGATTGTAATTTATGAAGATCCATGAGGGCTTCATTTGGTTGTCACTTTTCCGCTCAGAAGGTCAATTACCTGATTTAATTACAAAGTCTCTTAATGTTTGTCAGATCCATTTCTTATGTGCCAAGCCGGACACATATGGCATATATACTCCATCTTGAGGGGGAGTGTTCACGTATGTTAATGTACATGAACTTGTAAGTTGTAATCATGTAAAAGTTGGGGACTTGGTCCGTAGAACACTTATGTGCCTAAATTGTTTGATTAGTCTCAACGTGAAAGGAGGCCTTTGAGTTTGAAGGAAGCAGAGGTGAAGGGCTGACCGTCCTAAATCGCGCGTCCTAAAATTGGAGGCGTATTTGAGGTAGTCGAGCCTTCGCATTTATAACCCGAATCCTTCTAGGCCCCCACAACTTTGTTTACGGGGTCGAAGTAGTCATACGGGGTCGAACACAGGGACAAGGTGGATTGTGTCGACGACTCTGAATCGTCACTCTACACTCCGGTGGGTATAAAGAGATATTAAAGTTCCCCGAAGGGGAACAACAAGATGTCACGATTAAATCAAAGAAAACTATCTCCAACTGGAGTTACAAGAAAGATTAAGATTTTGTCATTTAGCAGTTTTTAGGAATTTTCATGTAACAGAAAATAGAAAGATAAACTGCAGTTTAAGGCGTAATGCAAGGGATAAGACTTCAGTAAGACAAGCGGTAGCAGTAACACCCTGCACCCCTCCTCTCAGAGCGGGTGCCTCTAACCAAGCTTCAACACCCCTCTCGAGGTTGCTGGGCTCAAGTTAGAGTGGAATGATACTAAAACAACTCCGTTCCGGGCACTCTCGTACTCCAGAACCGGACCGAACACTAGAGCCACAACCCAACTCTCGAAGCAGTTGCGACGGGAAAGACGATTCGGTAGCTAAGCGAAACGCGATCCAAAACATGCAAGCTAGAGTTCAGATATCCAACACAACAGTTACCCAATCATAAGGCACTAAGCATTAAACAAATAGCAATTAAGCATTTCTATTTCCATAAGCAATAAGGGTCTTAATACAATGCATAAGCTAATAATTTAAATAACAAAATTAAAGATAGATGTCGCCTTCTTGATGTAGAAGAACGACAGACTACTGTAGCTCTCTTGCCCGATACCGGTCAGGAGCCGAGCCCGATACGGCAGTGTCGGGCGGCACCCCCTCTCGGGCAGCGCCGACTGACGACTGACTGTATCGCTCAAGGGCCCTGGCCGATACGCTCATGTCGGGCGGCGCACCCTCTCGGGCGGCACGCATGACGGGCGGAGCGTATCGGGTTCGATATCGTGTCGGGCAAAGAGCTACGAGTCTACTGTCGGGCACTCGTGTCGCTCATTTTCGCTGGCCGATACCGGCCCGCAGTGTCGCCCGGGACAACACTAAGTGAACCATCCCTTCCCTCTGGGGATGAGGGAAAGCTCATCTAGTGTCGCCCGGCGCAAGCACTGGGGCACGATACTCTTGCTCTCACAGCTTCCTTCGGAGGTGGCTCTCGAACTGTCTTGTCCGAATTCTCTTCCGACTCTCCGACTCGTCCGACCCGTGACCAACCTGTCTTTTCGGCTTCTTGTAGCTGCTATTTATAGGCGGCGGTTGAAGGAGTTATGGTGCTGGAAACGCCACGTAGCTCCCTTATACGCCGGTCGATGGATGTGGGCGGCCGATACAGGTATGTCTCGGCGCGAGGCGCTGGCTATCGGTCACGTGGCTGGCGGCACGCCTGCCGGTGGGTGGCTGTGTCGCCCGACGAGTTAGGTCGTCGATGCGGCTTTGGCTCCCTGTCGGGTAGACGGTATGTCGGCCGACACGTCCTTCTTGCGCAGCGCCCTTCTCCGCCGATCATTCTTGTGTCGCCCAGCCCCTGTCGGGCTGGGTTGTATCGGGCGTCAGGGATGTCGAGACGGGCTTAGACTTATTGTGGGCCGGAATCGGCCTTATTGCACAAAAACGAGGAAAACTGTGTAGAAGATAGGAAAAATTGGAATAAGACCGTTGCTTGGCCAATTATTGCGAAAATGCTAATAAAATAGAGGAAAATAGCAGAAAAGGGTAGTTTTGATAACAGAATAAAGGGCAAAAACGTCACAAAATTTGGTGTTATCAAGGGCCTAACTCTAAATAGAGACGCGCCGTGGGACGTCGATAGCAACATTTGGGGTCTTTTCAAAACTAGTAAAAGGGACTCTCTTACTTACTAGATGTGGTGATAAGATAGTGGCAAGGGCACCTTAGGGCAAGGGTCGTATCGACTAGAAGTGCAATTGTTCTTTGGCAGCCAATAATGGCGCGATTACTACTACTCTCGATCTCGGACACACAAAGAAGAGATAAGTCGATTTTCGTCAAGTGGCTAGTAATGATGCAATTGCTACACCTTACAGACACACAAATAAGAGACGAGCTAATCTCCTACAATGAACTTGCAAGTGGCTAGACAAAGGAGGAAAGGGATGATTGTATGAAGGGAGGAGACATTATGTTGTTTTAGGGTTAGGACTTTTGGATGATCGCCTTGTAACAGTTACAAAGAAAGGAAGTAGTTGGTCTACTAGCACTACTCCCTTGTATGTACTAAATAGGGATCGGGAAATATAGACTTGGACTCAAAATTGGAATGGCCCAAAGATTTTGGATATAATACGTAAAACATAATTAACTATTTGAAGCCATAGTTATCAAGGCCCCCGTCTAGGTGCCGCCTTGGCATGCTTAGGTGGGCTAGGCTCCAAAGGAGGTTTCTAAGCCTGGACACCTAGGCCCCTAGTGGACTAGGTAGGTGTCGACGGTCTATAGGGCCAATTTAGGTCATTCGACACCTAATTAGGTCACATAAAGTCCAACCTTTACCAATCTAGGCCATATAAGGTTGTTTTTGTGCTAACTTAAGTTAGTCTATGTTTGAATTAGGTCAATTAAGGTTTGATTTGATAAATTTAGGTTGATTTAGGTCAAATTAGGTCGAGTTAGATCTAATTTAGGTATCATTAAGTGCCAATATAGGTATATTTAGGATTGATTAAGTTAAGAAACCAATATAAATGCTTAGTAAAATACACAAACATTTTTAGTTTAAATTTAGAAGTAATTATAACATAAAGCTAATAGAACACTTGGGCCACCTAGCTCCTATGTTCTAAAGGTCACCGTCTACCCTCCTCAACAACTAATTAAAACATATTTATGAACTGGACATTGCTTCACGAATGACGAAAAGTAAGTCGCGGTGCAAACTTAGAACGAAAGTTCTTAATTAAACCAAATTTCTTAATAAAAATATACTAAGAAAATGATTACAAAATGAATAAGAAATGTGAACCTCATAACTGCTAGTTTACCTCGTTTAATTCGATGTAGGTAACTCTTGGCCTCAACTTGGTTTACTAGTTTGATATTGTTATGGGATCTTCAATAGAAGTGATAGTGCAAACTGATGCACTAAAAACTAACAAAGGAGACATGACTAAAGAAAATCAAAATATGACTGCAAATTGTGGTTGGCAGAATATCTTTTGTCTTGGTGTGTCAACAACAAAGGATAGAAAGGATTTTGAAGTAGAGTATCTTAGAGTGTCTAGTTGCTTAAGTGGTTTAGTCTTTTACTTAAGTTATGTTTTAGTCTATTTGTAATATGGGCCCAATTGTGTATTGGCCCATTAGGGTTTGTCCTGTGTCTGTATGCTTCCCCCTTATCCTATTTGTAGGAAAGGGTGGCTACCTCCTATCTATCGTGAAATAAGAAAACCTACATGAAAGGGGTTTTATTCCACTCATATCGTTTTTCACAAGGTATTAGAGTAGCCGGTCCTGTGCAGCCCCTAGTCCTGAGAGAGAGAGTGCAAAAGGAGAGATGTCTTCCCTTGCGAGCGGCTGCCGCCTCTAGGCACTGCTGATGGCTGCCCACATGGTTTTTCCATCGTTGCTTCTCCTTGGAGTTGTCTCCTTCGAGCCGTCTCCATCTTCACAACAACAAAATCATCTAGAAGTTGCTGCTTGCTATGGTGCCGCCGCCAAGACCTTCTTGCCTCTGTCCTTGATGTTATAGCTGCCACCTGCCGCCTTCCATGTTATCACGGCCATTATTGCTCACCTGGAGGAGCCCTCGCCGCCTCACTATATGCCCCCACGACTACCCTACCTCATTCGTGCATCCACCCCCTATTGAGATCTACTCCTAAATCAAGGAAAAGATCTCCTATTTCTGCTAATATTGGGGAGTCATCCTCTCTATTGCTTTGGTGGAGTTTTGAAAGGATTTTTCCATCTTTTTTGTTGTTGCTCGGACTTACTGATACAGTTCGCCGCCGCAACACAGTGTGCTACCTTGAAACGCGACATGTCGGTGTGCATCTGCTTCGAAAAATTTGCCGTCACGATACAAGACACGACGTGTCAAACTTTTGACATGGTGTGTTACTGCTTCACTAATATTTTATGCCGTGCAACCTACACAACGTGTCGATATACGACACGACGTGTTGCTGCCTTACTGCCTGAGCTTTTGTTAATTGACACGACGTGTCTTTTCAAGGACACAACGTGTCACCTATGTCTTGCCGGCACTGACTGTTGCTACTGTGATATCAGACACGTGTCTCTTCATCGACACGACGTGTTGCCTGCTATTGCTGCTTCTTGTGTCAACTGACACGGTGTGTCGCTCAACGACACAGCATGTCTGCTGCTTCCTGTTGTTACATCTTAGCGTGCTACATCTACTCATGGCGGAAGGTTCTATATATGGCGTGCTTCTATCCTTTCATTACCAACAACGATTATCTTTCCCTTTTCAGCAATTTTATATATTTTTCACAACCCCAGTCTTTCAACCCTACTTATCTTTTTTTTGCCTACCTCAATATTTGTCCAACCCCCATATTATTTTGTGACCCAATCTAAATTTTGTGGTGTCTCCGCCCCCACACCCCCAGATTTGTCGGCCTAAGGGTTGGACAAATCTCTTATCCGGGTCGTAAAAAGATCCATTTATTTTTTTACCCGGATCTATGTAACGGGTCATGTTGCATATTGACTCGCATTATCAGTTACCTCCACATATTTGCCTACACAACCTTCCTCTATCATTGTTTTTGACTCTCCACTCCAACCACTCTTCATTCTTTTCGTGGTTGGCGTGAGGGGGAGAATAGAGGATGAAGAGTAGAGGGAAGAGATGAGATGGAGAGATGAAGAAAGAAGAATTTAGCTATGCTTCTATATAGATCTTCATGCCTTTTTACTGCTGATATATGGACCCTTCTACTACTATGTGGTGTTCCTTTTACTTCTATGTGGATCCTTCTATTATTATGTGGATTGTTCATGATAATTTTGCTGCTATATGGAGTTTTCTGCTACTATTATTGCTTATCTATCATCTACCTTGATGCTACTATGAAGTTACATACTGGGACGTCATTCATGCTACTTGTGCTATAATTAGCACATTTTACTTGCTGTTTTGTGCATTTGCACTATCTGTTGTCTGTGCTCTGTTTGCACGTTGACTTTCTATTGTAGAACATCACTCTCTGGACTTTGTGAACCAACACTCTCTGGACTTTGACATCTGCTACTGTGATGGATACTTTATGAAAAGGGAAGATGATGAAGACTTTTGTTGCTGATTTTACATGGAGCTTCGTCTACATTGCATATGAGAGATATTTATTTAGTTGCTACTTTGCACACTGGTCTTCTATTCGCCTACGTCGTCGACTTTTGCTTTTGTGTGCCAACACTCTTTGGCTTGTCCGTGCTCTGTGTATGTTCATTCTCTACTTGTCCATGCTTTCTGTGCACGTTGACTTTCTGCTGTTGTGATCCAACACACTCTGGTTCGTCCGTGCTTTGTTTGCCCGTTGACTATTGCTGCTTCTTGTGATCAAACACTCTCTGGCTACTACAACGACGACGACTGTGATGAAGATCTTGGTGCCTATTTGCTTTTCTTTCTTTTACTCCAGATGCAATTATGATGATCAAGAAGCCTCTATGCCTGCCTAGATATTTGCTGCTTTGGAGTATCTACTTCAGGGGGAGTTTTTGAGATTCGAGTGCTTGAGTGATTTATTGTAACATTGAGGGGGAGAAATTCTTGTATAGGCTTGGTTATCCGTTTACTTTGTTTAGTCTGTCTGTTTGTTTGTAAGCTAACTTGGGATTCTCCCAAGCTCCAGCTTGAGGGGGAGTGTTAAGAGTGTCTATTTACTTAAGTGGTTTAGTCTTTTACTTAAGTTTTGTTTTAGTCTATTTGTAATATGGGCCCAATTGTGTAGTGGCCCATTAGAGTTTGTCTGTGTTTGTATGCTTCCCCCTTATCCTATTTATAGGAAACGGTGGCTGCCTCCTGTTTATCATGAAATTAGAAAAAACTTACATGAAAGGGGTTTTACCCCACTCACATCGTTTTTCAGAGTATACACTAATGCAACGAACCATCACCGTGATAAGGGGATTCTCATTCACAATTTAATTCTATCTGAGAGTAGACTGACTGTAGATGTTGTGCAAGTGTTGGAGCTAATGTTACATTTGGTTCAAGCTTAGGTTCTGGTTGAGTTGGTTGTAAAGTTGGAGGAGCATCATAGATAGGAACAAGATAGTTGGGGAGTTGGTGAACCAAATATAAAGGAAGAAAGTTGAAGCTATATGGCCATTCCTTGCTTCCAATCCTAAGACCAAGCTTAGTTACTCTTCATAATTGAGTGCAGATGCATCCATGTGAGATTCCACGTCGGCCAAATTTTGCTTTCAACTTCAATGTTTTTATTTTAATTTTGCATAAAGGCAATGGAACCCCAGCATAAAACTTAGGCATTTCGTTACCTCATTTTAATAGAAGTCATCACTTGCAGGCAGTGTATCAGGAACGAGAGAATATCAAAAAAGATTTCTTGGACATTACAACTGTTGTCTTCCTAATGCGTCCGAGGAAAGGACATGTTCTCAGTAGTATATCTTGTCTGTAACTAATTTGCAACGATGAGTGGGTAGCTGATATGTCTGGGATAGACCATCTATGGTATAGAATTGTTAGCCGACACACAGTTATAGAAACTTAAATGTATGCAGCCACATGCCCATGCCATACACCATATGTTTGTATTTGAACATGATAACACATGTATTAAATAGATGATGTAAAAATACTTCAAAAGTTCTTCAATTTGCACTTTGCTAAAATTTGAATTTTCTTGTATACTAGAAAAGTTGAATTCTGATATCTTATGAAGGTATTGCCGATACTATTGATCTCGATCTTGTGCCCTGATGCTAACAAGTATGGGGTTGACTATTTAGGCTCATCAATATCATTATTTTTTTGACAAAAAGATGATTTAATGGGACCCACATAGAAACCTGTGTGACCCTATGCAAGAATCGATTCTTGCAAAATTTTGCCAGATTCTGACAAGTTTTCACAGTATCTCTAATTCTCTGTACATTTGGATGAAATTCAAATAGAAGTTTTGATAGACATGAAATGTCAGCTTTGATGAAAAAGAAGGAATTGATTTATGACTTATGTTATTTGCAACAAATACAAATACAGGAATAATCTTTTCCATATTGAGCCATATTTTCCAAAAAAAGTACTCATTCACAGCTAACTGGCTAATTCTCATAATCTACTGTATTTGCAATTTTTAGCTTGACAAACACGGTCCAACCTTTGATATAGTGATTTTTTTTTTCTATGTATATGCTTTTACAAATATATGCAAACCATAACTGTAATTTGAGTATATATCGTAAAGATTACACAAAATGTCATAAAGTAGAACGAAAATCTCAGTATCGAATAGCAAACAAAGTATAGTCAAGTTTGCAGGCAAAATCTTTTGAATATCCCTTTCGGGACTCTGAAAATGGCGTGAAATATTTGTGGTCAAACGACATGGGATAATTTTGGATGCCTTCTTACGTTAGACTATAGTGCAGACTAATTAAACATTCTTGCTGATACCAGCGCCACCTGTACTTGTTACCCTCCACATTATAGCCACCACTACTTGATAGAATTCCATTGCGGGTAACTTCTTGATCCATATTCCACCTGTAATTAAACAATGGGATTTTTTTACTACTCAGGCTGCCACAAAGGCTTTCAAGGTGCCTGCTGGATCTTTTCTGATCCTTAGTTCCTTTAGAAAACATGCTTTGACGGGGTGTGGCACTTCATCTGGTGGTTGATGTTTCTCTTATTTCCTTAAATAACCTCTTGAGTACATCAAATCACTGTAGAATACTTGGATCATTCCTACCTAGCTTCTGGGTCACACATCTCTATTAGTGTATTTATTTGTTGATCTCCATTTGTAATAAGCTGTTCAAATAAGTATTGTTGTTTATCCTTCCTTTTAAAAATAGTGCCTATAGGCTGTGTACTAAAAATATGAAACTGGTGAGCTTTGCAGTGTCCCGATATGTCTCTTCACGCTTTTTATAATATTGCATGCTATATTTGCAATTTGCAATACATTTTTGTAATATTGCAATTTGAATTTGCAATACGTTTTGCAGTGTCTTTTTTCAAACTAGTATATTTTTTTCTTCTTATAACTGGTCACACGACACATGAAGTTGTATGTGTCTGTCACTGTTAATGACATGCAAGTATATCCATGTCAGACCAAGCATTATCCTCCTTATATGTGTATGATGACTTGGTTTTCTTATATATCCAGGATCCTGAAACCAAAAAACCTCGAGTGAAAATATATATTGACAAAGAAACTGGTAAGATGAAAGGAGATGCACTTGTGACATATCTGAAGGTATATTTAGTTGGAAACATAATTTATGGTGTGTGTGACTATTGCATTGTAGTGTAACTAGAAATTTCAGTGGTAACACTCTCTTATGCATCTTAGGAGCCTTCAGTAGATTTGGCAGTCCAACTTTTGGATGGAACATCACTTCGTCCGACTGGAGAGACTCTTATGTCTGTAAGCCAAGCCAAATTTGAGCAAAAAGGTATTTTCTTTTCTACACTTAATCACCATTTCTGATGCGGCTCCTATTATATATATGATGGACAATAAGTTGCATTGTAATTTAAAAACTGAACGTTGATCTTTTAGGATGGTTAAGACTAAACTGCATAACCGGACAGCTAACTTACTGTAACATAAACTAGAAACATTTGAGCAATAATAGCTATAGTAATGACAATGATGATATGATGATGGACATTTCTTTAAACATTTTCTGATTGTTTTTATTTTCGACTCCTTGGTTGTAGTCGAAGATGGGATTTTCACACTCATAAAATTATAAAGATCACCTCAAGTGTTTAGCTAGGATAATCACCACTGCAGCTATGGACAAATGATAGTCAGAATCACTCATTGATGCGCAGCTGCTACTTTAGATAGTTGATACAATTAAAATCAGATGTAAGTGTTACGGATGAGTTAACAAAGAATGTTCAGGATGATATTCCTTGGTGTATGTTATTTGCTGATGATATTGTTTTGATTGACGAAACAAAAGATGGATTGAATGATAAAGTTGAACGTTGGAGAAAGGCATTGGAATCAAATGGATTGATGATTAGCAGGAGCAAAACTGAGTATATGCATTGCAATTTCAGCCAATCTCGCAGTGTGAATGATGGAGCCAAGTTGGACGGAGTAGATATACCAAAATGTGATAAATTCCGTTACTTGGGTTCTATTATTCAAATAGACGGGGATGTCCATAATGATGTTTGTCACCGGATCACTGCAGGATGGTTGAAATGGAGGAGTGCAACTGGAGTATTATGCGACCAGAAGATCCCTCTCAGGTTAAAAAGTAAGTTTTATAGAACAGCTATACGACCAACCATGCTCTATGGGAGTGAATGCTGGGCGGTGAAGAAACAAGGTCTCAACAAGATGAACGTGGCTGAAATGCGTATGCTGAGATGGATGTGTGGGAAGACAAGAAAAGATCGTTTGAGAAATGACTATATCAGGAATAAAGTGGGGGTGGCGAGCATTGAGGACAAGTTGCGTGAGGGCCGACTCAGATGGTACGGACATGTGCAACGCAGACCTACTAGTGCGCCTATACGAAGCAATGCTATTGAGCCAAACACTATAAATAGAAGAAGAGGAAGGCCTAAATTAACATGGGATGAGCTTATAAAGAGAGATTTTGAATCTCTACATCTCAATCAGAATATGACCCATGATAGAGCTGAATGGAAACGAAGGATCCATGTAGCCGACCCCAACATAGTTGGGATTGAGGCTTAGATGATGATGATGATGATGATGATGTAAGTGTTACCTACATGTCAGTGAAAAAAGTTCATGAACTTGAAACAAAATGCATGGTGATGTAGCATAAAGGAGACCTGAGAATCTGTATACTGTATTTATTTCTCACATATTTTTCTGAGAAAAAATGGAGGGGGGTGTTCGTCAAAACTTAAAACTAGCATCTAGCAACTTTATGTGACATTCTATAGTGGCATTCACTTTTATTGAGACACTGTTGTTAAAAACATTATCTAATGTTTAGCGAACCGGCTGATGAAACTCAGGATCCAAGTAGTCTTGATCATGATGCATGATTTGACTTTGTGTCGACTTCGTTAGATGTGGAAGTGGAGTTTGTTGAAACTTCAAAGTTTTGAGGAAGTTTAGACACAAACTTCGATACCATTTGTGAAAGAAAATAAAGCGAATTCAAAAAGAACATTGGTTGAAAACTTTGAATTATGTTATAACTCTACCTTAAACATGTCATTAATACGTAAAATCACGAGTTCACAACACAACACATGATTTACAAGTCACAAAGTAGAGAATAGACTTGTATAGAATATATTTACTACATAACAGTACCCCCACAGCTTTCTCCTTCAAATCCAAGTAGAGGGGGTGCCTCCTCCAATCTGCAACACACAAAAGAGTCTAAAAATCAAGTTCCCACAGATACCACTCTTCAATTCACATTGTAGTGAAGCGGGAGGCAAATTCAAGCACTCCCCTTGTTGACTGTGGGCTCTCTAAATGTCGGCCTGCTATCGCCAACATAGGGGATTAATCGGAAACATTAACGACATTGTGACATCACCAATGTTTAGAAAATATCAGCTCGACATTGTGATTTATGAATAAGTTTAACTTATCAAGACTCTGACTTCGCCACCCGTTAATGTCGACAACATCGACGATTAATCACCCAACATCGCCGATTTTTAGATCCATGCTCTTGGTGCTTGTAGAATCTTTTAGTTAAGGGCACAAAGCTTATCTTGGTTCTACCATGCTTCCATTACTCCTTTGTTGCTATAGTCGGTTTGCCTTTTGCTGTGGAATATTTGGTGGTGTCGAATTCTAGAACATCACGTAGCACCTCAAGTTGCTCATGGAGGCGATCAATCCCTACCCACATCTCTCATTGCATGTTCTGAATCAAGGAGTCTTGGAGTCCAAATCATCTGTACCCATCCTCTATGCCCACCTCTGTGCCCACAACGTTTGATCCCTTGGCTTGTGGGACCCATAGTCAAGATGTGTTGGGCACATTGTCTCGGTCAAAGTTGATGTGAACCCGGAGTTTTGGCGGTCAAACCACTTGTTATGATGAGGAAGATGTCCTTCTATGTCAGCTACTTTGGCGTTGAATTTATTGTTGCACACCATGGTACAAGTTGGTAAAGTTTGATCAATTTCGGGATTTTGAAATTGGGAAGCATGGTTGCACAAGAATTTCACTGACTGATGCAGAATCCAGAAGTTTTTAGACGTGGTTGGAGACTCCCTGAGCTGTGGATGATGCATGAGGATGAAAGAAAACTCCTAAAAATTGGATCGGGGGGGGGTGAAATGAACAGTAGCGCAATGAATTGTTCACGTTGAACAATATTTTTTTTCCTTTTTTACTGGATTTCTAATAAAAAGACGAAGAAAACCCTATGATGGGTGAATTTTTTTTACAAGGAGAAGATCAAGAGAGGAAGACAAAGACCTGGAGGTAGGAAATGATGTATATGTTGGGTAGGAAATGAAAAGTAGGTAGGAAACAAAAATTTGAGTGGATGGGAGTAATGCTAACCCTAGGGGTTATGATTAATCAACACGAGGATAGGTGTGCTGGACCACACCTAGGGTTTGGTCGTTTATCAAGGTCTTGGGATCTAGACCTATGGTTTAGATCTCCGATCCAATCCCAACTGATGCAAAATACCTTGCAAAAATCTTATTTCATTAATCAAATTTAACCGTCAGACAATAGACAATACCCAAGTATGTGTATATATAGATAACACATGAGAAGCCCTAAGTCACTTATTTCCTCATGACCCAGTTAAAATAAGAAGTAATTAATTCAGACCTTCCAATTAATTTCCTAACTATTACATCTAACTCCTAATACTGAAATACTTGTGAATTTAATACTAACTTCAATAAAAGAACTAATAAACCCTAGTTAGAAGCATCCTCAGACATTTGGACCGAAGAGTAGGACTTGTCCTGCATTAGATAGTCTGCTATACATGATAATATGATACGCCTAAAAGATGAACATGGATTAAAAAAAGTCTCGGCTACTTGAAGCAATCATCATTTTTACGGTTTAACGGACTATACACATCATGTATGAGTTTACTAACATTAGAAGTCAATAATGAAGTCATAATCTTAGTTGAAATCAATCAAATGCATTGTTGTAGAAGGTTGTTAGGTACAACTAAGATAATTAATCATGTTATATCATATTGAAGGTAGATATATATATACAAGGCACAAATATGATAGCAGAGAGGTATAGGTGCATACAATGCTGATCATACCTCAGTTATAACTAAACATATGGTTAGCAAGACTCTAGGAAGAAGATATAGCAAATAGAGGATGCATGCCCACCAATGGTGGTGGTGCCTTTCAACATTTATTAGGGATTACGACTACTACTAGGTCATCTAGCATATCTGTAGATACTAGATAGTAGGGATGGTTCACATCAACAATAGGAAAAATCTTCATGTTAGAAGCGACTGCAAGGACATGTTTACTGAAGCAGTTTAGCCACATGGGTTGGAGTTAGGGGTGTAAACGGTGCGGGTATGACCATACCCAGAACCGTACCCAATTGTTTTTGCGGGTACGGGTACGGGTCCAGACCCGCATTTCTCAGTAACCAGACCCGCACCATACCCGGAACCGCATATAATGCGGGTACACGGTGCGGTTCCAAGGGTATACGGTTCTGTGCAAATTTTTTTTTTAAGCATTAAAATTGATGGTTGCACCTGTTTTTAAGCCCAAATTAATGTATACATTTACTGAAGTTCGAAATTTTCAGCATATAAGCTGCTAGAGTAACACAAAGCTGCTGTTTTGGGGGGCTTTGTGGACTTAAAATCATTCAAGTACCTACTTTTGGGCCAAAATCTTTATTAAAAAAACATGTGAGCTGCTAGAGTAACACAAAGCTGCTGTTTGGGATGCTTTGTGCACTTAAAAACCATTCAAGTACTTAATTTTTGGCCCAAAATCTTTATTAAAAAATCATATCATACACATATGGTTTAAGCACTAGAAAAACCCACTAATAGAACACAAAGAAACCGTAAAATGTATGAGTTGTGCGCTATAAACAGCCCAGCAATTTTCAACAATCAAATGCACATCGCCAACATTCATAACAATAAGGCTGTTACATCAATATTACCACTCAATAATCAACTAGCAACTTCACAAAATACATCATGGCCAATTGTCTATTGCCAACATTAAGAAATTCACCAATAGTAGAATGAAATATTGTTCAATGATCAACGGGATTGTTAAAGATAGCTCAACACAGCAAAATACATCATGGCCAATTGTCTATTGCCAACATTCATAACAATAAGGTTGTTACATCAATTTTCAGCAATCAAATGCACATCGCCAAATGTAGAAAATGAATGGTTATTCATCAAGATGACGTGATAAGGAAGAGTACAAAGCACCTACAAACAAAATGTAAACAATTTATCAATATAAATAAACAGGTATAAAGATTATTATGGGCATAAGATGTCAAAAACTTAAACTTAAAATTAACATACCAATCATTCCATCTCTATGACGACAACATCCCCAAGCTCTTGCTCATCTTCCAAATCATTTCTTACAGAACCTAACATTGCACCTCCACAATCTTGTCCTACAAAAGAATTATAAAGTAAGAATTGCTTCAATAGTCTTTGCAATAAGTTAAAATAGTTTTAATCTACATACCACGCATATTACTTCTCATCCAATCTTGGGCACATATGAGAGCTTCCACTGTGTTTGGCTTTAGAGAACTCCTATATTGATCAAGAACTCTTCCACCTGTGCTAAATGCAGCCTCAGATGCAACAGTGGAGACAGGAATAGCCAAAATATCTCGTGCCATTCTTGCAACAACTGGGTACTTTGCACAATTGAGCTTCCACCATTGTAAAATATCAAAAGTATCAACCAAACTATCTCCACCTATTTGTTTGGGGTGAATAGCCTCTTCAAGATACAAGTCTAAATCAGTCCTAGTTGGTTGTGTGGCTTGTACCTTTTGTAGATGGTTATCAAATCTCCCTAAAATCTTCAACAAGCCCCTACTACTCGGCTTTTGATGCCCCGATGTATCATTTAAGCATCCAGCCCTATCACATGTGCTATCAATGTATTCGAAGTTTGTTCCACCCATTTGCAACCTATACTCATTGTAAAGATCCACTAAACAACCTTTGATTTGATCAATTTTCTTTTGAGCAACATTGCTACCAGTACTAGCATCATCGTCATCACCATCATCACTGTCACTGTCATTACCATAGATCTCTCTTAGATTATATTCCACACTTTTCATCTTAAGACGTGGATCAACAATAGAAGCTAAAGACAATATCAAACAACTCACACCCCAATACTTCTTGAATTTAGACATCATTTCTTTCCCCATCTTGGCAACAAATGATATGTCACTACTACTCAACTCTTTTAGATGAACATGGACAACACATATATTGTTGAAATAATAGTTGGCAGATGGATATAAAGTTGAAGAAAAGATATTTGTGACATCATAAAATATTTCTAGACAATCACAAGTCAACTTAGCATTATCCCATTCAACCTCACTTGGCAAATACTTATATGAAGCATCCCTATCAGCAAATCTAATAAATGCATCTTTGAATTCCAAAGCATGTTTTAGCATTAAAAAAGTGGAATTCCATCTAGTAGACACATCAAGAATTAATGACTTTTGAGGAGCTCTCACTTGAGAAGCCACTTCTTTAAACAATTGTGAGCGCAAAACAGATCCTTTAACATACTTTACACTTTCACGAATCTTTGAAGTTACTGACTTTATGACATCGACCCCCTCTTGTGCTATTAGATTAAGAATGTGTGCACAACAACGTACATGAACTAGTTTCCCTTGTGCTATCAAACATCCCCTACTTGTAAGTTTTTTACTCAACTCCCTAACCATAGCATCATTCGTGGTACAATTGTCAACAACAAGGCACATAAACTTTTTATCTAAGTTCCATTGAAAAAGTTTTTCAAGAATTGCTTTAGTAAGATTATCAGCAGTGTGAGGAGCATCAATATCAGAAAAATTCAAAATCTTTTTATGCAACCTCCATTCATCATCAATGTAGTGCCCAGTAAGAGAAAAATACCCTTTATTTTGAATAGATGTCCACATGTCAGTTGTCATGGTTACACGTGAAGTTAAATTATCTAACACTTTATAAAGTTTCTCTTTCTCTTTTTCATAAATCATCACACAATCCTTCTTAATGGTGTTCCGTGACACAAATTGAAACTTTGGTTGAAGGTTTCTAACAAATTCTCTAAAAGCAACATGCTCAACCATGGAAAATGGATACTCATGCAAGATTATCATATTAGCAAGGTCACTCCTACTGATATTCTGATCAAACACAAAATTTTTCAAGTGCATTGTCCCATCTTTCTTCTTTTCCCCAACATTTATAAACATTTGTCCAACAGTTCCTACACATTTTGATGGATGTTGCCTTTTAATATGCTTATCTAAAGAGCTAGTACCATCTGAGGGCCTATTCATTAAAAGGGCGTCACAATATTTACATTTTGCCTTGGGTACTCCATTAAATGACACTTTATCAAAATGCTTCCACACACCAGATGTAGTTTGTCTACCCTTTTTTTTAATTGGCTGGCAATCATCAATTTTAGGTTCTGATTCAGTAGGATCAATATCAATATCAATTCTATCAGCACTCATTTGAGTACTAGAAGTCACGTTGTGTGTGGAATCAGTACCACTAGTGCCTCCTACTCCTAGTGCTGCTTCTTGAACATTTGACATTATACCTAACAAAAAAGCATTATCTCAGTATATTATACGGATAACACACACATAGACATAGCAGATGTGAAAAAGGATAGAAGAAGAAACAAAGATATACAGGTCAATCATACGCATAGCAGATGTGAAAAAGGATACAAGCAGAAACAAAAATATACAGGTCAATCATACGCATAGCAGATGTGAAAAATGATAGAAGCAGAAACAAAGACATACAGGTCAATCATACGCATAGCAGATGTGAAAAAAGATAGAAGCATTTGCATTATTTAACAGCTCAATCATACAGGTCAAAGATAACACACGCATAGGCATTATTTAACAGCTCAATCAAACAAATACAGAGATTTGTTTAGTCGCGGTGGAGGATTTGAGAAGACAGAAAACCGAAGGCAGATAGATATTAAATGGCAGATTTATCTTTGTTTCTTCTTCTATCCTTTTTCACATCTGCTATATCTATGCGTGTGTTTCAAAAAATCTTATTACAGAGGGGCTGTTGAGCCACTTCTTGTGTAGTGTACACTGGAGGTATTGTTTACCTATTCTGCATGTAATCGACATTGTTTCTCTACTAGGGCAGTTCTTGTATACGACATAACCATATATTTTTGTCGATTTCGTATGTGAAAGGCTTGTGAGGGGAGCCGAGAGGTAGAAATCAGACCCTATTGTGAGGGGAGCCGAGAGGCGTACCTGGTGATTTGGTGAAGCTGGCGTTGGAGCACGACACCACAGACTAGTCGGCTTGAACTGATGAACTCTGCTTGAACTCCTCTGCTTGAACTCCTCGGCTTGAACTCTGCTTGAAGCTGGCGTTGGGCCGAGGGACGACGCGGCGTCGGGGGGGCGGCGGCGGCTTGCGCGGTGGATCTGGCTGGACCACTGGAGTGGCGGAGCGGCGGAGCGTGCTGGCGGCGGAGCGTGCTGGCTGGACCGCTTCCTCAGTTCCTTGAACTCCTCGGTCAGTCGGCTTGCTGGAGCACCACGGACGGATGACGAAGGCGGCGTTGGGGGCGCGGAGGCGGCTTGCGCGGAGATGAGCCTTGGGAGGAGAGGCGGTGCCGCGGTGGACGGAGCCTGCTGGCGGCTGCCCTAGCCCTAGCGGTCCGTCCGCTCGCTTTGCGGAATGAGGGGAGCTGGGGAGCCGAGAGGCGAGACTGAGAGGGGGAGCGGGGAGCCGACTGACTAATAGTAATAACCCTAAACCGGTAACCCTAACCAATTATATATATATGTATTTTTTTGCGGGTACACGGGTTAGCGGGTATGGGTATAGCTATACCCATTATGAGAACCGTGACAATACGGGTATGCGGGTACACGGGTACGCGGGTCTAGAAAACTGGACCCATGACGGGTTTTAGCGGGTACGGTTTTGCGGGTACACGGGTATACCCGTACCCATTTACAGCCCTAGTTGGAGTAGACAATATCAAAGCTCGAAAGCCTCATGACGACCCTAATGACAAAGAAGGGTACTAGGTCCAAAACGGGCCTTCGATAGGAGAAGAGGGTTGTTATAACCTGGATGGGAGCCCCCCTAGCATCTGCCAACCATAGGTGGTGGCCTAGAGAGGCCCAATGGCTGCTCACTATTGGCGGGTAAGGACTTTGTGAACATAGGAAAATGCCATAAACAATAGTGCGAGTGGTAAATTGTTGGTCGATCCGCCCATGCTCATTGATTTGACATATTGTGGTGGAGCCACATATGGTATGGCAGCTATGTGCCTTACCTATATTTTTGTGGAGCATACGCTAAACTGTAATATGAGGGTATTTGTTAGTTGTTAGAAAGTGTTATCAGTTAATAGGTCATCTGTTATACGGGCCTAATTGTCTTGGCCCATTAGGGTTAAGTTCGCTTCCTTGTACTTGCCTCCAAGCTTGATCCCAACTTAGGGAGAAAAAAAGAGAGCCTATGCTTGCGGGCAACTGCTGTCTCTTGTTGTCTTGGCTTCCCGTCAGACATCATTCCAACCTCCATGGTCATCTCTTTTCTTCTTCATCATAAAAATATCCATACCAGACGCTCTCCATCCCGACCATCACTTGTGTTTATTTGCTTCCCTCGAATCTTACCTCTCTAATCATCACTTCCCCGCATCCTCGTCTCCAGCCTCTACATCTGACACCCACACATCTCTAGCCAGAAATAGCTCCCTAGTACTTACTCTTTGCCACTGGCTGATGCAATCAACAAACCAAAGTTGGCCTAGGCGCCACACCAGTCCCAATGGCCCGCGTCAAATCCGTCAGAGGAAGTTGCACAACAACTGTCGCACAACTATCACCAACAGCGGCCGCCAACTATAGCAACAACATGCCTCTGCTCTGATAGTAATGCCGTGGGCGCCAACCACAGTAGGCTTGCCGCCACTGCAAACAACATCAACAACATCATCGACCACCGTCTCCAGTGCGGTCCCTTGCTGCTTTCCTCCATGACATTGACGACTGTCTTTGGCACTAGTTGTAGTCTCGTCGCCGACCCCTATCACGGGCTATTCTACCTCCCGCGACACCGACGGGGTACGGGTTGCACATCGCAACATTTCAACCACTCCCAACACCGACGCGCTTCTCACCGTGGTACAAGCACGAAATCCTCTCCCCTAACATTCTTGACTTCCCTAATTTTTGTAGCTGTCCCCATACACAATATGCCTAAAGGCAGGACAAATGTGCCCTTTTGGATCGCAAAAGATCCATGTATTTTTCTATACAGATATGTCTAATCGGGTCATGTAGCACATTGACCTGCGTTATCAGTTATATCTAGGACATATTGGAAAACGAAAGACCTTGTGCTAGTCTATCAAACACCAGAAAACAGCTAGTCTATCAAGCACCAAAAATGCGCACCTTGCTAATCTTTTCTTCCTCTCCTTTGACACCTTTTATTTAACCCCTACCACCCCTCATGTTTGCATCCTTTTCCACGTATAGGGGGTATTGTCTGTTTTCAACACCAACTACTCATTCACTTTGTGATTGGCGTGCAGGAGGATATAGAGGAGAGAGAGAGTATGAGGGACAACAAATATAAAGAGGGAGTATGAACAAAGAGAGCATGAAAGAGATGATATGTATATTCCAAGCTATTTTGATCTCCATGCAGCTTCTTGTTCTTCAAACACATCCATCTTTCCGATCTCTTTGCGGCGCCTCATTCCCACTAAGCATCATGCTTCCAGTAATCCTTGGTGCAACTTTTTTCCAATAACATCGTGTTTCTTTGTGTTCATGCCAAAATATGCACGTGGGCTGGTTATCTGTGCTTTTCCAGTTGGCCACCACTTTCCGACATTGTATCTCAGTTACACCATTGAACACATTTTGGGACAAAGCTTGTTGCGCTTATTCCAACCTCGTGTTCCCTCATGTATTAGTGTTGTGGAAATCCTACTACATGTCATTATATGGATGGTTACTTTTCAGAAGTTTGTCAATATCAAGCATACAAATACTACACCTGCAAGGTTGATGATTCGTCCAGATTTATCTTTACCCAACTATTCATTTCATGCTTTCTTGAAGTTGTATCTACCCATAGGCATTGAGTCGACGGACTAGTCGCCGATTAATCAACTGGTGGCTGGAGGGGGGGGTCCGACTAGCCACCTGCCCATATATGGGCCTTGGCTTGGCGTCCGCCCAGGTCGACTGGTCGGCTAGTCGGCCGACTATCCCGACTGGTCGGCCCAAACCAAGCCTGGGCGGTTGTTTAGTCAGGCATGGGCCCAAGAACAATATTGTTTTTATTTTTTGCAATTCTAATTCCCCCACTCCCTACCCGAATGTTTGGATACATCTTTTACCATGATTTGATCTGAATATCAATTTCATTCACTCTACACTAGTTTAGCATATAATTTTTAGTTTAGTTACAACAATTCAACTAGTAACGAAAGTCTGAATTTAACAATGGTATATCACTCTTCTGTATCTAATTATACTTGCTGAATTTGAATACGTTGAATATTTTTCATTAAAAATTGTTTGAGGTGTTTTATGACATAATTTTCCAAATTTGGATTATTATATGCTTGGATACATCATACATGCTTACATAAGTGGATTTATACAATGTATTGTATATAGCTATATGTACATAATTATATTATGTAAATATTATACCTACGGATGGGCGACCGACTAGTCGACTGGTCGCCCAGGTAGGGTAGGTGACCGGCTGGCCGCCTTGACAACTATGCAAGATGCCAAGATGGTTCTTTTAGTAATCTACTTTGGCTTTCTTTATGGTGTTTTTAATTCTCGTCAAGCCCCCGAGAGTAACACTCTAGATGGATCCAATTTGATAACCATCATCACTTCATTATATTTGTGTTTAAAGATACCCTCATGCTACATCGTTGGATGTGTTGATTGCGTCTATTCCAATCACACAATCCTTTCTAATGAA